>JANFOE010000254.1:0-17500 GCA_025667525.1 Glebionis coronaria | reverse complement strand
GAAAGGTTGTTAAAATAAAAAGTCTAGGAAGTGCTCTCATGCTGACACCTGTCTAACACCACCGACTTATTAATTTATATAGTCAGGGGTATTTTCGTCATTTACAACCCCTAGGCTATATATACTAGAAACAATAACATCATCTCATTCGTTCTGTTTCTCGTCTCTTTCTTTCTTTCACAGCCACCATAACCGATTAACAGTAACCACCACCCACCACCGATTCACCACTCACCACCATCGTGCTTCCAAGTCGCCATTGTTATCTCCCATCGTTCTTCCCTTTGATCTCACCACCGGTCTCACCCAGTCATAGTCGATTATCACCACTAAACACAACTGATTTTATTGTTTTTAAGTTTTTGATTGAGTGTTCATCATAAACAAACAACGTGTGTTCATATTTAACAAATAATGAACCTAATGTTGCAAGTAGTAATCAGTGTGCCTTATCAACAATTAGTTCATCATTAATTAAAAATGCTAGTAATTTCTTAGTAATTTTTTTATTGAACCTTTTTTGTTAATTTACTTTATGTTGATCTATTATTTTTAAATTGGAAGTTTGATTCACAATCTATCTATCATGTATATAATCTGAATTTGGAACAAAATATAAGAAAAAAGAGATTAAAAAACGTTTTTAGGAAGGTTGCACACAAAGTGTTTGTTAAAATGTTCGTGTAATAGTTTTTTACTATGATGCAGTGACATTACACTATGATGCATCAACTTTTAAGCTTTGATTCGTATGTGGAAAAATGTTTGATGCAGTATTTGTTTGTTTGTTAATATGTTTGCCTAATTAATGTTTATTTTCATTTTCTGTTTTAATTTCCTCTAATATTTGCATTACCATATATCTCTAAGCCCCATTTAGTTTAAAAAATGAGTATGTGCAACATCCCGTATATGTGTATTCGTATACTTACTTGCAGTGAGCTTGCAGCAGATTTGCAGTGGGCTTGCAGCAGGCTTGCAACGATATTGCAGTAGGCTTGCAGTGAGCTTGAAACAAGCATGCAACGTGCTTGAAGCAGGCTTGAAGCGAGCTTGCAGCAAGCATGCAACGTCCTTGCAACGAGCTTGCAGCAGGCTTGCGGCGAGCTTGTAGCAGACTTGCAGCAAACTTGCAGCGGGCTTGCAGCGGATTTGTACCGGGCTTACCCGTACTTGTTGTTACATGTGATGGGTCAGATGGGTCATCTTGTTGTAGCGAGTTTAACGTTGCTGTTGGGTTGGATAAAGGAAGCACTGTTTGTTTTTTTTATTTTGCTATTTTTTTTCTCGTGGTTTAGAAGGTTTCTTTTAAGGGGGTTGGTTTGGTTCTGCTATTGAAACAATATTAAGCGTGTTAAAAAATATATTAAACGTGTCTATAAGAGCTTAGAGGACTCTTTTAGGAATTGGTCTCGTGCACAAAAGATGAAAGAGTTTGAATTCACGTAAAGGAAATCGTAAAAAACTCAAAAGCAAGTTATATTAGCTGCAAATTAGAATCACAAGCTTATATGTTTAGAATTAGTTACATGTGATGGTGGTTTTTCTGAATATTAGTCTTAATTTCCAGAAACGTAAATATATTCGATTCTGAAGGTTAATTTTATTTTGTTTATATTGTGTGATAATGCTTTACTATTTCAGATGGTGGATTCTTCTTGTGGTGACTGATTATGAGAGGCAGATGGAGGATTCTAACAGTTACTACATAAGAGTAATAAATTTACGAGAAACTGGTGTTGACTAAGAGAACATCTAGAAAAAAGCCAATGTTAGATTTACTTGTTGCCGATTAATGCATTATGATGTAGTCAGTAACATTTGATGTAATAGATACTGTGATTTATACATTGTGATTTGGAATATACATTTTATACAATAATATATACAGTACAATGAAGTAAAGTTTACATTTTGATGCAGTAAAATATTCAATGTGATGCAGTAACATTGTTTAACAAAACCTATCTCAATCTAAATTTATCACATACTGAGAGTTTAAATTCTTTTATTACGAGCATTTGGATTGAAGATCTTCAGGTTCACTGAGTACCACGAGATCCACACCATGTTCCAGGGAGAATGTGTGCAAAAAAACTACAACTTCACCATCCATTATATAGACAGTTTCTTCTATGTTAATTTATGAAGTTCCCACTTTGTTTGTTTGTACCAAATGGGTTAGTTGTACATATACTTTATATGATAATAAGTCATGAAATGAGCCAAAAATCATTAACATTGTATACACTTGTGGTTATTAAATCAATAAAGTGATGCAAATACAAGTTTGATTCAGTAAATCTCCAATTGAACATCCAAGATCAAAAAAGAATGATACTGTAAAGTATAACTTTGATGAAGTAACCTCCAACTGAACATCCAATATCAAAAAATGATGCAGTTTAGTATAACTTTGATGTAGTAAACCTCCCATTGAACATCCAAGATCAAAACAATGATGCAGTGAAGTATACTTTTGATGTAGTAAACCTTGAACTGAACATCTAAGATCAAAACAGTAAAGTATAACTTTGATGCAGTAAACCTCCAGCTAAATATCCAAGATAAAAACAATGATGCAGTCTAGTATAACTTTTATGTAGTATACCTCCCGTTGAACATCCAAGATTAAAACATTGATGCAGTAAATTATAATTTTGATGCAGTAAACCTCTAGCTGAACATCTAAGATCAAAACAGTAATGTAGTAAAGTATAATTTTGATGCAGTAAACCTGCAACTGAACATCCAAGATCAACACAGTAATGTAGTAAAGTATAATTTTGATGTAGTAAACCTCTAGCTGAACATCCAAGATTTAGCGGCATTGTCAGTATCCATATTGAAGGTTTTGTTACATAGCGGCCAAACACAGTTGTATGCAACACAAGAATCATCAAACCAATTGCAGCAAACAAAATTATAGCTCTAATAGAAATTTAGAAAGAATATGATATCATCGAAATTCCTATCATCATTATTCATAAGAATTAGAGTAGCAAAATTATTGGCGCAAACAAAATTACAACTTTAAAAATATAGGAAACATACCATCTCCAATCATAATTCAAATAGCCCATACACGAATAAACCCCAACGTCAAAATGATTTGTTGAACAATCATTATCTATATCCAAAGTCCTGCTACCCAAACATAATTCAATCCATAAGTGAAACAGTTAGTCCATACACCAATACAACTAGTGAACAGATTGCTAAGGGAACCATCAATGTTGCATTAGTAGCACATAGACACACCAAGATACATTTATTGAGAACTAAAAGATCTGCGCGTAAATAGGGGCAGACCTACATGAGAGCCGGGTGTGGCACGGGCCACACCCGATTTGAGGTTATGAAGTGCGATTTTTTCTAAAAGTATTGTTTTTTTAATATCTTGAGTCCGCCCCTACACGTAAATGAACCCAGCATCCATGCTGTAATTATAACACTCTAATGCAGTAATTATAACACTCTAATGCAGTAACAAATGAACTAATCATCTAATCTCTTACTTAACAATTCAACTACATATTCACATAATGAAGACATAAGTATCTTCGTCGAACATTCTTTGTCACAAAACATAACCTAGTGCATCACTTCATCAGATCAAATGCATAATCCTTTTACTAAAAACAAACACTTTTCGACATGTCAAACACACTACAAGCATACTAATGTAACCTAACATTAAATACCATGGACAAGTGTATGTTGTATTACTTCATTAGACTACCTGCATTACTTCGTTATATCAATTGCATTACTCCATTAAACCAACTGCATTAATAGCACATAAACATGGCAAAATACATTTTTCGAGAACTAAAAGATATGTGAGTAAATGAACCCAGACTCATACGCCACACGCTATTCCCTATTGCATCATTTTATTACAACAACTGGAGTAATAGCACATAAACACACACACACACAAAAACATAAACTTTTTGACAACTAAAATGTGAATCTGTTCTAATAGATTAAACTTGGCATTTTGAAACATGAGTTGCATCACAATATAAAAAAACTAGATTGAATAACTAAATAACTATACTTTAAAACAAAGTGTGTTTTAAAAAAACAATATTAAGCAACCAAATAACTGTATCAAAAACCCAGTAAACTGTATCACAATATAAAAATAACCGCATTAAACAACCAACCAAATACAAAGAAGTTTCACGCATAGCATAACCTACGCTTATTCACCCTAATACATGATAACTTAGGACCTGCTACATCACAGTTCAAAACCAATTGCATAGTTCATACAACCACCTAAGCAATCACATTTCGACATATAATTCCACCTACACATGACCTAATTAAACCTTATACACCACTTCATGTAACCAAATCGAATCTTATATTATACAAACGAGTACTTACTGCATTACTTCATGACATAAACTGCATCAAGCACATAAACACATAAACAAACAGACACTTTTCCACACCTAAAACACAATGAGTGTATCCTAATATGACCTTATACTTTACATACAAGTACTTACTACATTACTACATTACAAAAACTGCATCATATAAACAAACATATACACTCTTTTTATAACTAAACCACACTACGAGTAACCAAATCTAACTTTATATTGTACAAACGAGTACTACTGTATTACGTCATGACAACCACTACGTCAAGTACACAAGCAAACATGCACTTTTCGACACCTAAAACATAATGAATGTATCCTAAACTAACCTTATACTTCACATACAAGTACTTGTTGCATTACTTCATTACAAAAACTACATAAAAAATACATACACTATTTTTTATAAGTAAAGCACACTAGGAATAACCAAATCTAGCCTTATATTATACAAACGGGTACTTACTGCATTACTTCATGACGTCAACTGCATCAGCCACACAAACACACAAGCGAACACTTTTCGATGCCTAAAACACACCGCGTGTATCGTAATCTAACCTTATGGTTCACATACTTACTGCATCACTTCCTTACAAAAACTGCATCAGTTACACAAATGCATACATGGTTCTTCATAACTAAAACACACTGCATCACAATGTAAATTTCACGCATCGGAGTAATAGAGTCTTAATGAGACATTTTCGAACACCTTGCATGCAACATTTTTAAACACATTTTGTATCTACTTGTCCTACATTATCTTATGTATAAAATAAAACGTTATGTTAGTTTGAATTAAAACTCTTTGAATATAACATTCTACATCAATAAAAAATACAAAAATCGTTAGATAAACAAATTGTTAATCAAAGATATACTTACGAGGCTGTAAGAACTATACCATTAGTGTAGTAAAATACCAAAGATCGATGTGGTAACATATCGGTGTGGTGAAGATCAATGTGGTAACAGATCGGTATGGTGAAGATCGATATGGTAACACATCGGTGTGGTGAAGATCGATGCGGTATCAGATCGATGAAGTAAGAATTAGATGTAGTAATCATCGTTGGGGCATTTGAGATTATGAGATAAATTAATACAACTTGAATTATTTTTGAGAGAGAAATGATGGTGATTTGTGAGACAGTGTCAGTTATTTCGAGGTTAAACGATAGACTGAAGTGGTTGGGGTGTTATTATACCGATTTGCCCCTAAAGTTCCAAGTAATTACAATATTGCCATTCCGCTTTTTTATTATTAAAATCAAATCCAATGGCTGAGATTCCTTCCTAGGCTTTTTATTTTAAGGGGCTTTCTATTGTATCCCCACCCTATATATATATATATATATATATATATATATATATATATATATATATATATATATATATATATATATATATATATATATATATATATATATATATATATATATATATATATATATATATATATATATATATATATATATATATATATATATATATATATATATAAGAGGAGGGATATGCCACATAAGCATCCTTTAATCCATGTCATCAATTTTTTTCACTATTTTCGGATTTTTTAATAATAGTTTACGGAACTAATTTTTTCCCGAAACCAATTTTAAAAAACCTGGCAGTCAAACGTTTCGAACTCGGGTCAAGTAGTCCAAACACAAACGCCTAAACCAGGGGAAGCAAGCCATTTTTTGTGATTGAGATTTACAAACAATCTAATTAACTAATGAAAATAATCGAAAAACAGCTTTTAATATAAGTACCCGGTATAAAAAAACCTAAACTGTGATGTATCCTCTTAAACCCACATCTCGACGATTTTCTTCAAACCCTAAATTAAGGTATGTCCCTTTGGAATTCACATATGATAAAAAAGTGTGTCGATTTTCTACAATGGTGTTTGTTCAGAGATTTGGATATAAATGAGTTGAGGCATGAATAATCATCATGTGGCGTAATGTTGATAATGATGTTCAAGAAGGTGTTGTCCCTATCTATCTTCATGATTGTGACTCGACAACACGGGCAAAGGTTTATTTTTTGTAAAATTTAAATATACTTTACACCACTTAATTATTTTTATTGCAATAAATAAATAAATTTTCTATTATTAGGTGATGCCAACTTTTGAGGAAGCTGTTACAGGCATGTCTTTGGACGCAATTACGAATTTCACACACATGGAAGGTGAAAATACTTTAACAGATTCAATTATTGTTGTTGGAATCTTGACTACATTCTGGCTTATAATATCCTTATTGATGCTTATATAAAAGCTAAAAGGTAACCTTTTAGCTATATAATCCTTTATAATTGGTTGTTTGGATATAAATATCAGTTTTCCAATGTGATATTGCATAATAACTAATAAGAATGAAATATATAAAGCTTTAATGGGGTTTAGAATATAGACCTATAATAATGGGGTTGAACTCATGGATAATATTGGGAATAATTTGTACTGGGCAAAGTTAACTCATCTGATCCTCAAAAGTCGGGTGCGGAATATTTTTCAGAACTTAGAGTTAGAGGTGTATCTGATGGCTTTTTCGAATGTCAGTAATCTAAACATGACTGACTACTACCCCTCCATTCCAAAGACCTCAACTCACTTTCCATCAAACACCGCAACCCGTCATCATCATCAGAAATTGATTGACTTTTTTTCAAATATTCAGATGCAAAGACAGGAAAACAGCATGCAATCATTCGAAAGGATTTACCAGGTAATGCGAAACCATTTATATACTTGTGCCCTGGCTATTGTTCGTTGTCTGATATATTACATTTTACTTCAGATTTTATATATGGTGATGCAAACCTTGACCAAGCAAAGAGTTTACTAGAGGCTAAATATCAGTTGCGAGATAACCAATTATTGAGGTAACTATGAAATTACATGACTAAGTCATTAAAATTATGTTTAAAGTTCTGTTGATTAAGTCAATAAACTCCCGTTAGAATTCTGTTTCTGGTGACTAACTTATTTAGGCCATTAAAATGTAACCAAGTGATCAAAGGAAAATTATACCCAAGTTAACAGGGTGTTTATAAGACAACGCTATAAATGAAGCCGCACTCGTGAGTCACAGTAATCATATTTAGTTTCGTAGTTAGAGAAAAGGAACAAATTTATAACCTACTTTGAGCATTATATTTATGCAAACTTTTGATCAATGACTAGGCCCCAAATATCACAGCAACAACTAATCTGAGAATGTCATTAAGGTGGTATGTTCTTCCTTCCAGCACCCTTTCTTACCATGAATAATTGTTATACATGCGTGCTTTGTCTGAATTTATGTTATTAACTATTCAATAATATTAGATATGTGTTGCAGTTGGGGCATTGTGTTGATGTGTACACAGCTCTTGCTAGAGTAAAGTGGGCATTGTGCGGTCCACGGTGAAGCAAAGGAGGTAGGCTTTCGGGGCATGGGTCACAACGTGATTTACTCGAATGTTGGAGAAAATAAAGGAATAGGAAGAGCAATGTGTGTACGAAAAATGTCAGGTTTTTGGACAGGCCTTACTAACTATGACAAGAGCAAGCACTTGAAGTCCCCGTCACGTGACTGCTGTAAGTTATATACTAAAAAATAATTAAAAAGCCATATAACAAGGCGGTGTAAGCTGAAACTGCAAATACTTAGTCCAATCTTAGTTGATAATAAACACATTTGGGTGAGTTGGAACCTAATTTTTACTCTCTTAATATAGCTGAAGGAAATAAATGTCATAGTAGTAGTAGTGTTGCCCCTATTAGAATGGGAATCCAAACCTGTGTCGCCTGGAAAATCGAAGATATCCTACAATCTGATAGTTCACAAGATGAAGTAAGAACATCAAACGTATGCTGTCATTAAAGAAAGGTGTGAGAAACACACACCACATGTCTTACTTATCTTTCATCACTCCTAATTTTATCCAGTTTAGATTATAGGATAAAACCATTTCAGGCAATCTTAATTGATAAGCCGGTGTGAGTATTTTATGGATTAGAGTTTTCTAAGTTTTAGATTTGTTTTGTAAGCTGTCATTGATGATGTTTATTTCCCTAGGAACATCAGTAGTTAAGATAGTCACGAGTGCGGGTAATTAGTTACATGTGCGTATTTTATTTGATTAGATGCACATAATGGGTATGGGCGTATGGCTATGTCTCTTGTGGCATTTACTTTAGGATGGTCTATGCGGGTTATGTTTTGTCTGAAACGGGTAAGAGGAGTAGTGTTTCTATAATACACAAACCTTTTAATTTATTTTACTTCAATATTGTTTCATCAAAACAACACAAAATATAAATTTTTGCAAGAACAAAAAGCTATTCGAGATGAATTACATAAAGTATTCATATTCTATATGAGTTTTTTCCATTATTGCACGACAACAAAAAATCTCAAAAGACAATGCTAAAGATTTGACGGCTCATTTGCAGGTATTGAATTTAGTGCAACACATTTTGAACGCCTGAATTAGCAAATTAATAATATTTGTTGATGCTACTAACATGCAAAATCAGGTGTCCTTTCGATAATTTTTCAAGACAACTTGAAGCTATAGTAAGGTTGAGCGAGAGTCACTAGCAGACTATACGTTACTAACCACACAACATCTGACCTAAAAAGATTAAAAAAGAACTATATATCTTTGGTGGGCTCAGAAGTGGTGAAATTATAAACGAGAAGTCGCTAAGGTAATGTTTACCCTGATTATCTATATTTGAAACCATTTGAACCTTCATATGTAGTTGCTACGATGTTTAAATAAATATTAAGATAAAGATTTAGAGAAGGCATCCAACATCAGGCATCATGAACAGTTGTAGTTTCAGGTAAAGCAATACTTCACAAATTGCGTATTTGAGGAGGTGGTATTTAAATTTATCAAGTTTACGTGGACAAAATCAGTTGAACCCTTAGTTAATTATTTGCTCTTATAATCATAACTCCATAAGCATAACTATTCTGAAAAACAATCCTAAATACCCACTTACACACTTATTCAAGCATCATCTTCATAAGAGTCGATGCTCTTTTTCATACTGACTCAAATGCACTACTCATTGGTATATCGACCAGAAAACGTTTGTTTGCAATCCTGATAATCAAAAGAGGTAATTTCAACCCGTTTATCTATGAATGGTTTGATGAATTTTATCTTTTATCTATAAAGAATCTATTGGATTGTTTGAATAGCTTATTTTAGTAGACATTTTAACCTTCACATGTTTTTATTAGGGGTTGCTTCACTGTTTTAGCAAAAATGATATATGCAGTTTGTGCATTTTAAGTTACCCATTTAACTGTCATGATTTATTTTCGATTGACCAGGTACAATACAAAATCCATGTGGCAGAAATGCAAGTATCCAAAGCTGAAATGCCTGGTGGCGGATATCTAACTCTTGATCACATAATTGGGTCAATCATTTTTGCGCTACTTACTTGGAACGATTATAAACAATCTGATGAAACAGATGATCCTCACTATGTAGATCTTGGTTCAATTTTATGTAGGTACATTTATATAACTTTCATTTACTAAGTGGTATGAAAAATTAAAAGTGTACATAAATCTTAAATGCAAGTTATTTTCTTCTCGACATTGAGTTTCAGGTATCTAAGTATTCATTTCCCAATCTACTGCTGTTGTTTTATGTATGATAAAAAAACTTCCATTAGCACTGTTTTTAGTGCTTAGATATGTGTCCCTGAAAGGTCAATGGTTGCTTCTCCATTATTATGCCATATAAAGGGTGTTATAAATATTAGATTTTGATTGGTTAAATGTGTTCATTATTGTTTACTAGGGTGTTTGAGACTACTTTGTGATAGATTCAAGTGGTGCATATACATCAGAACTGGAGTAACAATAGTCCATGTCCGTATAAAAGTGAAAAAAGTTATGAATTCTCACATCGGAACATGTTCTAATGACGCTAAAATCTGAATATCTTGCATAATTGTTATTCAGGGTTGAAAGTGATTGAAGGAATGTTTTATGCTTTGTATACGACATTCACAACCTACTTGGCCCCAATTGAGAAATGTAAGTCGTTTATATTATTTGGGAGCTACTAGGCTAATATGTTAGTAGTAATAATGATATGACATGAATGTCGAGTGTTATATGCTTTTGAGCAACAAACTGTAACAAGTTTACTCACCCCTTCAAACTTTTATCTATCCTTTGGAGGATTTACTTTATTATTAGAAAAGCAATAAATCACCTATAAGGTAAAACACAAAACTTAGGCAACTTGGGGAAATAGCAACTCACTGCAAGCTAGATCCGTTTGTGCTAATTTCTTAAAGGTCTTATGCAATCAATAGATATACAGGTATGCTTTGATGGTGTTGGGACTCAACGCACCTAATCATCATACCCTAAAATAAAGCAATCCAACTTGCGTATGCTTTTTTTTGCGTATGCTTTGTATGTTGTTTTTTACGGCTTTAATATGTTGTTTAAATGTTTGAACACAAGTTTTAGAGGGCAGTCTTAAAAAGATGTACAATTCACAGTTAAGAGGATAAATGGAAGAACTTTTTGGGTCTGAACCTGGTGCACCCTCATTATGAATCAACAGGTCATTGCTAGCAGTGTAGCACTTGAATCTATGAGGACTAACAAATACATCGATTGCTTCCAGTGATAGCATTTGCATACACGCATCAAGTTACCTGATAACCTATATCCCACTCTACATTGAATTTATATATTTCTGATGTCAATTTACTCTCATAAAGTTTAGTAGTTTTCAAAGATGCATTAGAGGTTCGTAATTTGCTTCATCACGTTGTGGCTGTAGGTTGCAGTTTGGAATACCTCATCTATTGACCTTCCAATCAAACCAACTTTAAGTAATATATGGTCACTTTTCCCTTGATACAAACAAACGCAAAAAAGTAGTCAAATTATAGTCACGTTGTCACTCTGCTGTACACAATGTCTTAAAACCCGGGTTTTAAATCGACTTGGTCGAGTCACCGGGTCCGGGTCAACCCGGGTTAACCCGGTTTTTTTAAAAAAATAATTTTTTTTATATTTTTAATAATTAATAAAAGTTAAATATAAAAATCATAAAAACTTCCGAATATTGAGGATATAGATTATTTACAAACTAATATAATGTGTAAAAATAAAATTCCGTCGTAAATACGTAAAATTTACATATTTTTTTCCAAAAAAAACCCGGCCGGGTCTCAAAAACCGGGTTTTGGAAATATGAAACCCGGGTTAAAATGACCCGTTTTTTGACCGGAAACGGGTCAACCGGTTGATCCGACCGGATTGACCCGGGTCTGAGAACATTGGTTGTACATACACATATCCTATATTTAACAAGAGTGTAAACCAAGTCTTATGTGTAGACAAAGTTTAATGTCAGAAAGTGTATTCAGCCTCGTCATAATATTCATATGCATTCATACTTTCTTGAACTATCAACAAGATAAAAGGATGTATATTAATCTGTTTGAGATTTTTTGCCGAGCTTTACACAGATGACGACGGGTAAATCCCCTACCATTACGCATTATCACCATATAGAACTACATGTCCATAACTACATAGCTTTGATGATACTAACCTTCCTGTTGTAGATATTTGTCTAACGTGAAGCTACTACCTCTCATTGGAAAGATTCATCCATCAGAGCTTTATTATACTAAGCAACATATTATCTCACAGGTAAGAATGTTTAGATATTATTTTTCATATCGCTGTGCATATTTGAAAATAGAATCAAGAGTATGAAAATCTTAATTTTATTTCAGGCTGATACAGATAAAGATTGACGGCTATCGTTGACTGAAATGACCGATAGTCCATATGTATTTTATATTGCTATCTTTAACAAGGAAGATGAAGAAAATTATGAATACCACAAAAAGTTATGTTAAACTAAAAAAAAGTTAAAATATAACACTCCAGGATTTATTTGATGTATTGTTATCTATGTTTGCAGCTTAGTGCAAGGGTATGTCGATGTTTCTTTTGCAGATATATAGACCACGTTCTTTATTTGCAATATAATAGCAAGGTTTTAATAGCAATTTGATGTCTTTTTTCCTAATTTTGACTACAGTTTCTGAACCATACTTCTGAATACAAAATAGCATACTATAGAGTATATTCTTTTTTTATGCAGCCTTGTGACTAATTTAAGTGGGAGTAAGAAAGAGAGTAGTTTGTGGTTTAAAATACATGTTGTATGTTTATAAATTTCTGTATGGGAATCATTAGGAGGGTTTCTGTGTACATGGATGGTAAGTTGTGTATGTTTCATTTTATACATTTCCAGAGCTTTTATGCAGTATAAACCCAAACAAGATTAGAAGTTGGCAGATTCATAATTCGCTATGTGAGCACCGTGGCGACGAGATAATCGTTATTGGTGATAGTCTATAGCGACTACCGTAATATGCCATTGAGATACTTGACAAACCAGAGATTATTTGTTGTGTCAAAATGTTTATCATTGATAATATCTCTCTACAAGAACCACTTTTTTGCCTTCAAATGTCTCAAATAAAATTAGTTTTTCTTGTGTAGCGATACTAACAAGAAAAAGACAACATTAGAGGCCTTCAAGTCAACAAAGAACCTTTGGGTTGCACAGGATGATGCTGAAGCTGATACAATAGGTTGCTGCACTTTGAAAAAGCAGAAAATATTGTTACCAACAGTTTTGCAGGTTAAGCATTTTGGTCTTAGTAAAAATTTAGTACACATTTAAACCCAAGCCAAAGCGTGACATTTTGATGGGACCGAGTCTCTTGTGTTATTAATGAATCATTACCAAATAACTAGATTTAACGCAAAGTAGATAACTATCTGTTTTTTCTATAGAGATTACATACTGTATTTTTGTTTATTTTTCAACCATTTTATATATTTTCTTAGTTTTATGGATGCATACAAATCTTGGGATGAAAAGGGGCATATAGTACCGATGATAAGCATGCACCCCAATCCTGTTGTAATATTTATCTCAGAGTTATTAAAACTTCCATATATTTTGGACGAGTGATGTAATTTCAACCGATATTTTGAAAATCGGTTTTTAAATCGACCCGGTCGAATCATTGGGGGATTGGGTTACAAGTTTAACCTGGGTCGATTCGGTTCAACTTAGTTTTTCAAAAAAAAAATTTAAATTTAAAATAATTAACAAAATGTATATATAATAATAATATATATAACATATAAACTATTTACCAACAAATATAATATGTAAAATAATTACGTCGCAAATACGTATTATTTATATGTTATATTTGTAAAAGAACACGAAAAAATCGAAACTCATCTAAGTCTTGAGAACCGGATTGACCCGAGTGACGACAGGATCTAACTAGATTCGTAAAAAAATTATGTCGCAGATACGCATTATTTACATGTCTTATTTGTATAAGAACACGAAAAAATCGAAACTCATCCGAGTATTGAGAACCGGATTGACCCGAGTCACCCAAATTCAACAAGATCTAACTAGGTTTCGAAAATATTATACTCGATTTAATGTGGTCAGTTTTTTCGACCAAAACCGGGTCAACCTGATCCGGCTAAATCAAACTGAGTTTTAAAACATTAATATTTATTTTATGCATATGAATTCGGGGTTTAAAAACTCACATGATAACACAATGAGACTTGTCTTTGGAAGAAGTTTTGCAAAGCCTCAATTCTATTATAAATTTTCCTCGATATTTAAACTTCATCTTGATTTATTTGATTATCATGAGCATTTATATTTTAAAATCTAGCAAAATAAATTACTATAATCATTTGTTTAATAGGTTTTTATTTTGTATTAATTGGTTTCTATTAAAGAGTTTGACTATTATTAACAATAATTCTAACGTTTTTTAACATCTATATACTTTCTTAACTATTTGAAATTTATAATTGATATACAAGTCTTTTTAAAAAAAATTCAAAAGAAAATATTATACTTTACAACAATATTTAAATAGTGACCAACTTAATTCCTTTTACTACTTAATCTAGCCAAACTAAATTACTATAATCAGTTGTTTAATAGATTTTATTTTGTATTTATTGGTTTCTATTAAAGAGTTTGACTATCGTTAACAATAGTTCTAACATTTTTTGACATCTATATACTTTGTTAACTATTTGAAATTTATAATTGATATACAAGTCATTTTTTAAAAATAAATTCAAAAGAAAATATTATAGTTTACAATATTTAAATAATGACAAACTTAATTCCTTTTACTACTTAATGTTAAAGCACAAGTCTTTTAATATTTTATCATGTAGAGTTTTCAATACTAAACATTTTATTCAAAAATAAAAAAAATATACTTATTAATGTAATAAACACAAATAATTTAACAAACAATGTCACTATGCATAAAAGAAATTTGTTCAATATATACTATACTTAACATCAATATTTAGCAAAACAAAAAAATGTAAACGAGAATTAAAAGTCATACCCGCCCATCGGGCGGGTTTTGCCACTAGTATATATATATATATATATATATATATATATATATATATATATATATATATATATATATATATATATATATATATATATATATATATATATATATATATATATATATATATATATATATATATATATATATATATATATATATATATATATATATATATATAGATATATATATATATATATATATATATATATATATATATATATATATATATATATATATATATATATATATATATATATATATATATATATATATATATATATATATATATATATATATATATATATATATATATATATATATATATATATATATATATATATATATATATATATATATATATATATATATATATATATATATATATATATATATATATATATATATATATATATGTATATACATATATATATATATATATATATATATATATATATATATATATATATATATATATATATATATATATATATGTATATATATATATATATATATATATATATATAATATATATATATATATATATATATATATATATATATATATATATATATATATATATATATATATATATATATATATATATATATATATATATATATATATATATATATATATATATATATATATATATATATATATATATAGATATATATATATAAATATATATATATATATATATATATATATATATATATATATATATATATATATATATATATATATATATATATATATATATATATATATATATATATATATATATATATATATATATATATATATATATATATATATATATATATATATATATATATATATATATATATATATATATATATATATATATATATATATATATATATATATATATATATATATATATATATATATATATATATATATAGGTATAATTATGACTTGAAACCACAGTTTTAATCCCAGTCATATCCCAGTCACATCTTTAAACCAATAGGATTTGAGATTTCCCAAATAAATCTCAACACTTGCCTAATTTATGTCACTTTTGGCCGGAACGTGTTTTTTGAAAACGCATTGTTTTAAAAAGTCGCGTTTTGGTATTGAGGGTATAAATAATGCTATACACTTTTATTTTTTCATTTTTTCCCCACAACCACCGGGTGAAAACACACACAACATCTATTCTTCCCAAAACAACTGGATGTAATAAAAATCAACTGATCTTTGATCTTTGACATAAAAATCAATTGATCTTTGATCATTAACGGTGTATTGTATCTGGTTTCATTCAAATCAGGTTTGTTTTTTCATCATGTTAATTTTTATCGGTATTAATGACATTGAATCTGGATCTGATCTTTATATTTTTATCCATGTTGAATCTGGATCTTTCTTTTTAAGTCATCTTTCTTTTTAGGTCTGGGCGAATTTTCTCATTTTGGTCACCAAAATCGGAATTGAAAAAACACAAGGCAACCTGATTTACTAAAAATTAACCACTAATATCTCATTGGCATGTCAATCGGTTAATATTACAAAACTTGATAATGTGGTTCAAGAGAAAAAAGAACTTTAAGCAGGTTAAGAGCCTATAAACAAACCAAAGAAAGTCGAAGAAAAGGGGAAGAAGACGTCAACGGGTAAAAAAAAGTTGAGAGTAAACCAACACTGAGCATTCTTGGATCTGCTAACAAGCTAAATTTACATATTAACTTTGAGGTATATACATGTCGGAATGGCATGGTGTTAAGACTATTTACAGATGGTGCGGGTTAAACATGAAGGAAAGGGATATGATTTCTTGTGTTTGTCCAAAATACAGTGGAAAATCCGCAATGGCCGGCCAAGGGACAGAGGTGATCGCTGATTAACTAAAATGAAAAACAGATTTTGTACACGCAATCCAGCTGAACATTTTAAAACAACAACAGGAGATAATGAGCATCATGCATATTTCATTATTAGCTTAGAAAGTCGGACAATGGTAGTATGTTTACATCTTTTTCTGCCTTATTGTAAGTTTGTTTTTACACAAAGTACTATAACTCCATAGAAAAAGGATTGTCCTTCTACTAACTGTTGTGAATTTAGTTTTAAAAGTGGCTTAAAAGGCCAATGCTTACATATTACTTCACTTTACAGAAGATAGAGAACCTGGGCAAGTCGGTTTGTGAACAATGATCTTTACATTGTGTGGTTAGATGCATATAAATAAACTTGATTGTTGAAATTTCTTGTGCGGTATTGTAGAAAGGGTTAATCTTCTGAGCATACCTATTTGAGGGAAAAAGTTGTGTAGTTTGTGATATTGTACTGAAATTGAAAATTTCACTTGTATGCCTCCCTGCTTGGTCAAGATGAATAATGAATATGCTACTTAAGATAATATGGATCACCAAGTTTCTTGATTGTGGTAGATCTATTAGTTGAATGTTCTTATGTGCACCGTGTTCTCTAGGGTAATAAATTGATTGCTTTTTGTTTTCTGTATTCTGGAAGAGTTACTTTAGATATATGACTTAACAGTCTCTGTTACGTTTTCGGTTGGTAGGTGGGTCATAATGCATCACAAAAATCGCAACTTACGATGATAAGGTTTTAAGTT